>NFZR01000001.1:6133373-6144005 GCA_002165215.1 Fusarium pininemorale
TTTAATTAGATAGTAGTAGCCTAAGGATATAAAGAAGGGAGTACTATCTTACCTAAGATAGCTAGATCTATTTTATTTAGAAACTTACTTATAGCTTAAAGATCTAGGGAAAGGTAAAAGGCTATTATAAACTTAATTATATAGTATTATAAGCTACTAATTAATCTAATTCTTTACCTTATTACCTAGATATAAAATACCCTAGCTAGCTAGAAAGCCTTTATTACTATACTTATAGCTATAAGTAGCTAAGAAAAAGAAGGTAAATAATAAGGATTACTAAAAGCTAAGCTAAACTAAATAAAAAGAAGCTATTACTACTACTAGCAGGTCAGGGCTAAGTATAAAGATATATAATTACCTAATACTAAAGCCTAGAAATACTAATACAGAACCCTAAGTAACCTAAATACTACTTTAAGATAATAAAAAAAATATACCTAGTTACTAAATATTACTAAGAATTAAAGCTAGCTATACTAAGTATAGCTAAAGCTTAAGTTCCTGTAAAAAGAAGCTAAATACCTTTATATTTCTTAAAAATTTATTTTCCTACCTTATATTTCCTTTCTCTTACCCCTTAAAATAGTAAGGCTAATAAAAGGGAAAAATAAAAAAACTAATAATAAATAGATAAGTAGCTAAGATTATAGAATTATAGGTAAAGTACTAATAACTAATTACTTACTAACTAACTAATTAGGTAGCTAGTTACTTAAAATAGACTATAATATCTCTTAGTAACTTAGTAAACTATCCCTTAGGTCTAGCCTAATAAAGGCTAAATAATTAAGAAATAAAGCTAATAAAAGAAGTAGTAATAGCTAATTAAATAGTAGTAATAGCCTAAAAGTATAATACAGTCCTTAGTAGCTTTAAACCTACAGGCCTAGGCAGAATATACTAAAACCTTTCCTTATAAATAGTAACTATAAACTAATTCTAGCTTCCCTATCCCTAGCTATAGCCCTAAAAAGCAGTTAGTAATAATAGCTAAGCAGGCTATATAAATCCCCTATTACTAGTCTATACTAAGGGCCTAAAAGGCCTTATAAATCCCCTGTTATTACAGGCACTAGTTAGTAATAAGGGCCTAAAAGGCTATATAAATCCCTAAGTACTAGTTAGTAGTAATAGCAGTAATAGTAATAATAGTAGCAGTAGTAGTAGTAGTAGTAAGGGCTAGTAAAGTAATATAAAAGGCTATATAAATTACCTATTACTAGTCTACGCTAAGGGCCAGAAAGGCTATATAAATCGCCTGTTACCAGTCTGCACTAAGGGCTAGGAAGGCTATATAAATTGCCTGTTACTAGTCTGCGCTAAGGGCCAGGAAGGCTATATAAATTGCCTATTGCCAGTCCGCGCTAAGGGCCAGGAAGGCTATATAAATTACCTATTACCTAGAAACTTAAAATATAATAGTAAGATAATAGTATTATTAATAGGCAAGCTGCTTTTATACTAGTAACTACCTAATTAAATAAAAGTAATATACTAGCTAATAGGAATAGTAATAAAGCAGTCCTTAAAGGTAATATTATTTATATTAGTATATTTTTTAAGCTAGTATTTAAGAACTATAACTAGGCTCTATAACCTATACCTATTTATATAGGCCTAGGCCCTGTATAGCTAACTAATTAAATAGCTACTTATAATGCCTACTGTAATAAACTAACCGATTTTATAGCCCTAAGGTTAACCCTACTAGCTATAAAAAAGAAGTATAAGTAAAGGCTAATTAACTATCTATCCCTATTACTAGCCCCTTAACCCTAAGAAAAGCAGGTAGTAAAGAATAGGAGCCCTGTAGTTAATAGTAGCTATAATAATATATATAATCTAGTATCCCTTAATTAGGAAAGCCTCCTAAATATTAATATTAATAGCCTAGCCTTACTACCTTTACTAAACTTACTACCCTTTACCCTAAAGCATAGGTTATTAAGCGCCTCTAGTAATACTAGTAACCTTAGCACTGCCTTACTAAATAATCTCCTAAGCTTAGAAAAGCTAGTTAAATGCTTTTATATAGTATTTAGCACTAGCTAAAGTAGCTAGTTAACCTCTAGGACCTAGTAATAAAGCTTATATATATTTACCTTTTCTTATATACTAGTAATTTATAATAATTAAAACTATATACTTTTTACCTTTATAGCCTTATATAAGGCTAGTAACTAAACCTTAATAAGTAAGTAAGCTATATACTATAGCTAAGTCTTAAGAAGCTTCTTTATATTTAAAAGCTAAGGTAAGGAAGTTAAGGGAAATAAAGTAGCTATTTCCTTCTAGCCTAGCTACCTATATACCTGCTACTATATTACCTATTAAGGACTAACTAATTATATAAGGGCTAACCTGCTTTATACTAAGACCCTAGATACTAATTTCTATACCTACTCTATCTAGAAGTAAGCCTGCTACCTTACTAGTATACTGCCCCTTTTCCTATTAATATTAATACTAAGCCTAGCCCTTAGACCTAAAAGCTAGGCGCTATTACTAAATAAAAGGCCCTTAGCTAATCTTTTCTTTACTAAGACTAAAGCTAAGCTACTAGCTAATAAAGCTATTACTATTTTATAATAGTAAGATATTAATAGTATTTAGCTTAGTATTAATAGCTTAGATACTATATAGCCTAGCTATAGGCTTTTTTCCCTATCTTTCTTACTATTACCTAAGCTTAATATATTAAATAAATAGATAGTCTAGCTATATAGTATTAACCTAGCTAAGATAAAATATATATACCTTAGGTTATTTTATATTACCTATATATACTTTACTATTTTCCTTTTCTTCCTTAATATAACTATTAGTAATATAGTAACTAGCCCTAGCGCTATCTTAACTGCTTTCTTAGATAATTAATAGTAAGAACTATATAATTAGATTATTATTTTAGTAGCTAGGTAAGCCAGCCTAGCCCCTGCCCTTTAGGAGCTGCTAATATTATTTACTATAGCTAAGTATAAGGCTTACTACTACTAGGAAAAGCTAGTAACTAATTACTAGTATACTAATAATAATAGCTATACTAGTTACCTATAGTATTTATTTCTAATAAAAGACTTTATAGCCTTTAGCTAACTATTAGTTAAGAAGGCTAATAATATTTCAGTCTACTCCTAATATACTAACTTTAACTTCTTTTACTTTACTAACCCTAAGCTTATTTTATAGTTATATAATTTAAAGAATGCCTTTTAAGGCACTACCCTTAAGGAGGTAATTAATTAACTAGGTTCTTAAGTACTTAGCTACTTTATGCCTTATAAGCTTAACCTAAACTTATTCTAGCTTAATATTAGCTACTAAGACTACCTAGTATCTTCCTTATATTCTACCTAGCTACTTACCTTTATATAAAAAGCACTAGAGTATAAAAGGCACTACTAAGACCTAATTTATATTATATAGGTAGCTAGTAATTAACCCTAGTCCCTTAACCTTACCTACTTTTAGTCCTTTTTACTTAACTAATTTAAAACCTATATATTAAAGGCACTACTACTACTAGTAACTAGTAACCCTATAAGCTATAATAAGTAGCTTTATATCCTATAGGTAAAGGCCTATAACTATAATAAAAAACTTTTTTTTACTATATATAGTAACTATTAGCTCTTTAGTAGTATAAGCCTTCCCTTACTAGCACTACCCTAGGACCTAATTAATTAGTTATATTAAGTAAGCTAAAAGGGAAATAGGCTAGCTAATAACTACTAGAAATATAGCCAGATCCTTAATACCTAGAATACCTATAAAAGTTATTTTAATATAGTTTAGTTAAGTATATAGGCCTCTTACTATAGCGTATACTATAAGGTAATATTTTAACTTAATAATATCTTATTTTTATAGAAATACTAAGCCTTTAGGCTAGAAGACCTTTAAAAGATTAACTATAAACTTATTATAAAGATATTTTACCTTAATAGCCTAGCTAATAATTAATTACTATTCTAGGTTTTACTAATAGGGTATATAAACTAGCTAATTATAATAAATACTACCTATTTTATCTAACCCCTTAACTATATCTTTTATAAAGCAGTAAGAAACCTAAAAGTAATACTTTTACTATAACCTCTAGTAAGTTAAAAGGTAGCGTAGCTAACTAAGGTATTTAATTAAATATAACTAAATAATAATAGTATATTAGTACCCTATTTTCCTATAGTACCTAAGGACCCTAGCTATAATGCCTTTTTACTTATTACCCTTTATATAGTAATACTCCTTATATACCTTCTTATCCTTAGCCTTATAAGTAAGGCTAGGTATCTATCTAATAGGTAAATTTAAGAAGCTTAGTAATATACCTAGGCTAGCGCTTTAAAAGGAAATAGTAAAAGTAAACCTACTATATAGGGTATAGCTTATTAGGGATAGGGGCGTCCTTAAGGTAGCTATAACTAGTAGCTATTTAATTAGGTATAGGGAGGTTAATAATACTAGGCTACCTAGGCCTAAACTATTATTTACTATAGGCTAGGACTTCTTACCTAGATAAGAAAAGATAGTATAGTATAGCTTATACTAAACTATATTAACTAGATTACTAGCTAGCTTACCCTTAAGGTCCTTCTATATATATATATTTAATAATACCTACTATAGGCTAAGTTAGTATTACCCTTTATAGTTACCTTACTAGCCTTAGGGGCTATTACTATTAAGTAATATATATATTAATAGCTTATATTTATACTATAACTAGGGTCTTATACTAGTACCTAGGCTAGCAGTACTACTATACTAAAGTATACCCTTAACTTTAATATTAACTCTAAAAAAAGCCTACTTAGTAATACTATCTAGGCTAGGATTATTTAATTACTTACCTTTACATTTTAGAAAATTACTTATACTTATAATCTTTATTTCCTTATTAAGCTTAAGTTATAGTAAACCTTACTATAAAAAAGCACTTAGTCCCTTAGGGCTACCCTATCCCTGCTATAAATTAAAAGTCTAAATAGGCTAATTAAGTAAGTAAAAGTACCTAAAAGCTATATTTTAGTAGCTTATAATATTAAACAGGTCTTTACTAAAGTATATTAATTTTATTACCTAGAATTTAAAAAAAAGAAAAAGTAAAAAAATAGCTAGGGTAATATAGCTAAAGGTACTAGGCAATACCTAACTATAGTTAGCCTTAATAGTAACTTTTAATACTATTTACTATACCTACTATAGCTACTACTTCCTTATTAAATAATATCCTATTAAGATAAGCCTTTAATAAATAATTCCTAAAGCCTTTTTATCTTTAACTAGCTCTTTAAGCTATCCTAAGATACTAGTAAAAATACCTTACCCTTATAAAATAACCTAGACTATTTTATACTATACTAACAGTATAAGATACTATTCCAGAATACCTTAAATAGCTATAATATTAATTTTAACTAGGAGATAAGCTAGTGTATTAGGTACTATATCTTTATCTTATTTAAGGCTAACCTAACTAAGCTAGTTATATATTTAAGGGTATCTAGCTATACTAACCTTCCTTAATTCTTTTAAATTAAGATATTTATACTATATTTCCTTAACCTAGCTTAAGAAAGAGAGGTAGACCTTTTATAAGGGTATAAATTAAGGGTTATACCTTCCTTTATACTATAGGATAGTAAGATAAAAGAGCTAATAATACTAATACCTAAGGTTTTTTATACTATTACTATTAGTCTTCTTTAGCCCTATTTATAGCAGCTTAAATCTAAATATAAGTAGCTTTAGAACTAGTAATTAGCCCTGCGCTAGTAATATAAGTAGTTACTAGTAAGTAATTAAAGCAAAGCTATAAAGGAAGTATAGTAATAATACAGGTCTAACCTTAATATTCTTAAAGAGAGTATATAGGGCTTTATTAGTTTTATTTAAAGCTAGTAAGGGTAATAAAAGATACTTTCTAGCTATAAGGCTAGCTTACTAATAAAGGCTAATTACCTTGCTAATTTCCTGCAGGTTCTTACTAAATAACCCTAAATATATAAACCTCCTTTTAAGAACTATAAAGGTAAAGAATAGAAACCCTTACTTACTACTAAAAGCCTTATCCTAATCTTACCTATATACTAATTCCTTTACTAGGCTAGTAAGACCTTAAGGTTAATTATATAAGCAGTACTAAAAAGGTCTAGATACTTTAAGTATTATAAATTATAAAATAATCTTTTTTATAGCCTATAGCTCCTTAACTAAGGCAAGGATTAATAGCAGGTAATAAAGACTATACTACTTACTCTTATCTCTACTAGTAAGTTAAATAATACTATAAAATAGGATAACCTATTATAGTAATTCCTTTTATAAAAATATCTACCTAAGAAATATATAGTCTAGTTAGTTAGATATATTATTTATTATAATAGTAAGTTAACTAGGTTACTTTTTATTTTTAGTATTACTTAGTATAGTGCTAATATAATATAGGCCTATTTACCTTTTCCTAGTCTTAGCAGTTTACTATTTTAGAAAGTAAAGGTATTTAGTAATTATATATAATTAAAAAGGGATTATTTATTTAAGAGCTATTTAATTATATAGCTAATTTACAGTACTATAGGATTTAAATATATACTATTTAGATATTAATATAATTATAACCTAATACTAAGATATTTAAAAAGCCCTTAACCCTCCTGTGCTTTTCTATCTATTTACTTTCTAGTATTATCTATTTTTATTTATAATTACCTAATACTATATAATTAGATATTACTTAGTAATTATAGTTACTACCTTAGCCTCTAGTAAAGCTATTGCTCTAGCTACTATACTTAGGGTTAAAGTTAATATATACCTAAGTATATAGGGAAAGGAAGCTACTATATTATAAGGAGATTATTAAAAGGAGAAGGTTACTTAGCTTCTTTATATACTTAAGTATATTAAAAAGAGGAAGTAGTTATAAAGAAGATTATTAAAAAAGGAAATTACTTAGCTTTTTTATATACTTAAGTATATTAAGAAGAAAAGGCAATATATAAAGGAAGTTATTAAAAGGAAAGAAGTTATAATACTTTCTATTTAATTTATTTATAAATCTTAGTATATTTTTACTTAATACTTATATACTTAAGCATATTAAGGAAAGGAAGTAATTATAAAGAAAATTATTAAAAAAGGAAATTACTTAGTAGTCTTATATACTTAAGTATATTAAGAAAAGAAGCTATAGTAAAGGTTATTAGTTATTAAAGTAAAAAAAGCTTAGCAGTTTTATATACTTAAGTATATTAGAAAGAGAAGCTATAGTAAAGGTTATTAGTAGGAAAGAAGGTAGGCAGTCTTATATACTTAAGTATATTAAGAAAAGAAGCTATAGTAAAGGTTATTAGTAGGAAGGAAGCTTAGTAGTCTTATATACTTAAGTATATTAGGAAGAAAAGCTATAGTAAAGGTTATTAATTATTAAAGTAAAAAAAGCTTAGTAATCTTATATACTTAAGTATATTAGGAAAAGAAGCTATAGTATAAATTATTAGTTATAAAAGTAAAGGAAGCTTGGCAGTCTTATATACTTAAGTATATTAGAAAGAGAAGCTATAATATAGATTATTAGTTATAAAGGTAAGGGAAGCTTAGCAGTCTTATATACTTAAGTATATTAGGAAAAGAAGCTATAGTATAGGTTATTAAAGTAAGAAAAGCTTAGTAGTCTTATATACTTAAGTATATTAAGGAAAGGAAGTAATTATAAAGAAGATTATTAAAGGAGGAGATTACTTAGTAGTCTTATATACTTAAGTATATTAAAAAGAGAAGCTATAGTATAGATTATTAGTTATAAAGGTAAGGGAAGCTTAGTAGTTTTATATACTTAAGTATATTAGGAAAAGAAGCTATAGTATAAATTATTAGTTATAAAGGTAAGGAAAGCTTAGTAGTTTTATATACTTAAGTATATTAGGAAGAGAAGCTATAGTATAGATTATTAGTTATAGAGGTAAAAGAAACTTAGCAGTTTTATATACTTAAGTATATTAGGAAAAAGAAGCTGCTATAATGTGGGGAGGTTATAGAGGTAAGGGAAGCTTAGCAGTCTTTTATACTTAAGCATATCAGGAATAGGAACCTATCTTAAGAAGCTATTATAAAGGTAAGGAAAGCTTAGCTGTTTTATATACTTAAGTATATTAGAAAGAGAAGCTATAGTATAGGTTATTAGTTATTAAAGTAAGAGAAGCTTAGTAATTTTATATACTTAAGTATATTAGGAAGAAGAAGCTACTATAGTATAGGGAGGTTATAGAGGTAAGAGAAGCTTAGCTATTTTATTTAGTTAAGTATATTAAGAAAAGTAGCTATTATAAAAGAGGAGGTTATTAAAGTAAGAGAAGCTTAGCAGTTTTATATACTTAAGTATATTAGGAAGAAGAAGCTACTATAGTATAGGGGTAATATTAAAAGGAGGAGGTTACTTAGCTTATTTATAAAAAGGTTAGGTTAAAGGGGTTATAATAGTATATCTTATTAGTAAACTAAATATAAGTAGGTCTATACTAAAGAATAAGACTGTATTAGTACTATAGTTATTACTAATATTTCTATATACCTTACCTAGGCTAATAATATTAGCTATAAAAAATAAGGAAGTATATAATTAGGTTTATAATTATAATAAAAGGCTGCTATAAGACCTATAGTAATAAAGATAATAAAAGTAAATATAAATTAGCTTAGTATACTATTATATACCTAGATAAAGATCCTAATTACTTAATAACTATAACCTCTGCTTAGTCTTAATACTCTTAAGGTATATTAATCTCTGGCCCTGTAAGGCAGGTATATAGCTAGCTATATAAGATAGCTACTTATTATTTAGTACTAGTAATAGTAAGGCAATAGCAGGATATTTACAGCTTCTATTACTAGTAAGTTAAGTTAGTAAATAGTTTTATAAAAAGACAGGAAAGTATACTATAATAAGGTTACCTGTAAATAGGTAATAGTATTTAGGCTTTAGGTATATTAAATTAATTAGTATTTATTTAGCGCCTCTTAACTATAGCCTTATACTAGGCTACTTACTTTTCTATCTTACTATAAATAAATATATATTTATCCTAACTAGCTGCTAGCTATGCCTTATATTTCTTAGTAATGCTTTCCTTTAACTATAGCTAGAGATTAACGGTTTAGGCTAATAAGCCCCTTTGCTAAAGAGTAATGGCTTAGGCTAATAAGCCCCTTTACTAAAGATCTATTATTATATTCTTGCCCTTAAGTATAGTATTAATAACTTTAAAGACATGGTTAATCTATTTTAAGGCGTGTCTCTGGGCTATATATAGTTCTAGGTACTTATAGATAGCTTTCTTAACTATTATATACTTTTAACTTATAGTTCTCTAGACCTTTTAGTACTTATCTTTACTAATAAAAAGAAGTTTATTAATATTTTTATTACTAACTACTAACCTATTAAGGTATTTATAATAATATCCTTTAGATATTACTAATATAAAGTCTAATATTTTATTAATTATTTAGTCTATGCTTTTAAAGTAGTTATAGGTTTAGTAAGCAGGCGTTTTTAGTTCTAGCTTAGCAGGGTATAGTATTAAATATAAGGTAATAGTCTTATAGCCTATATTATATTAGTAGGGCCTTAGATTATTAAGGCAGTAATAATAAAAAATACTTATAGTATAATATCCTCCCTTAGGCACTAGCCTAGCTAGCAATGTAGTAAATATATAGTATATAGTGCTTCCTTAGGGAAATAAATAAGCCAGAAGCCTAAGTAGTTATTTTAAGGGGCAGAGGTAAAGAAAAAGGTACTAAAAAAGTAAAGTTATGTAGGCAGGGTTATAAAAAAAAGAAAGTAGTTATATTAGCTTAAGTGTAATTTATATAGTTAGCTATTATATTATACCTATAAGTAAGTAAGCTAATTAAGGAAATTTATAAAAAAGAGGCTATTAAAGTATTATATAATTTATAGTTTATATAAATAAATTATCTTTCTTTTTAATAACTTTAAAATTATACTTAAAGATAATAAGTTTATAAATAAAGTTAAGTATTTATATTAAGAAGGAAGCCTTTAGGGGCTTAATTTTCTTTTTAAAAGGCTTAGTTTAGTACTTATTTATTCCTAGCTTTAATTATTACTTTTAAAGCTTTTTCTTAACTTTATCTTTAGACTTTACTATATTTATTATATTATTAATATAAGGAAATTACCTTATAATAATTTTTATAGGTATTTCTTATTTTATAGTAATATTACTTATAGTAGTATTATTAAAAATAAATAGTAAAAGTATAAAATCTTTTTTTAAGATATTAGTTAGTATATATACTTTAATATAAAAAAAGCAACTTACTTATTAAAGCTATTAAGCTCCCTTTAAAAGTAATAGTATTTAGTTTTTAAGTAAAAACTTTAGTAATATTATTACTTTAGGTATAATAGCCTAGTAAGGAGGTATAAAGTAAAGCTTCTTTTTAAAAGAGCTAATCTTAGTAGCAGTCCTATTCTATAAGACTCTGCGCTTAGAAGGCTTAGGGTTAGGGTTAGGGTTAGGGTTAGGGTTAGGGTTAGGGTTAGGGTTAGGGTTAGGGTTAGGGTTAGGGTTAGGGTTAGGGTTAGGGTTAGGG